>OX016541.1:8525938-8535938 GCA_943590905.1 Sphaerophoria taeniata | reverse complement strand
CCGTGAGTGCTATTTATAGTTTTCGGACAGCTGATAGGTGAAAAAGACAGCTGACACCTTACAGATGACTGTAGACAGATGACAGGTGACAGGTGACAGGTGGCAGGTGACAGGTGACAGGTGACAGCTGACAGGTGACAGGTGACAGGTGACAGGTGACAGCTGACAGGTGACAGCTGACAGGTGACAGCTGACAGGTTACATCTGACGACAGGTGACAGTTGACAGGTGACAGCTGACAGCTGGTAGATTACAGCTGACAGGTGACAGCTGACAGGTAACAGGTGAGAGGTTATAGGTGACAGCTAATAGCTGACAGCTGACAGGTGACAGGTGGCAGATGATAGGTGACAGGTAACAGAACCTGTCAGCTGTCACCTATCAGCTATCACCTTCTCTTCAAAAGGTAAGTAATATCGGAGTTACTTCAATGATGGTGCATTAAGTGACGAGAACAAGGAAAACGAAAAATACATGATAGCCTACGCTTTCACTCCTAACAATTGTTTTCGGTAAATTTATCTGTACCGAGACTTTTCTTTGGTATATCAGTACGCAGGATTGAATTTTGGTACTGTACCTACCGATTAGCTATAAATAATCAGCGTTCTCACTTTGTTTATTATTTCGCTCCTCATTAAAATACCCTCAAGAAAGTTAAAGAAACAAATGTTCTCTTGAGTTTCCTTCTCACCTGGCGTAAATGTTTTTAGTCCAAGGATAGGATATTTGTTTCGTAACTAAGCTATAATAGAATCTCTATTGTAAATATATGTAGGTATGGATAAAACAAGAAGTATGTATTTCAATACCAGAAACAGTTTTTTGACGTTAAGAAAAATGTTCACCTTTAAAACCAGTTTTCTTTATATCTTCCAAAGTTTAAAACACTCTTTGGTCTCGAAATTAAAATTTTGAGAAAAAGTTCTGCATTTGTTCAAACCTTCCAAAAAAATAAATCAAAGCTAAAAGATTTAAGACAAGTAGGTATACAAATTTTTAGATAAAGAGATCACGCGATTCTTGGCCTTTAGTTTTATAAAGTTTCTATAGGTAACTAAAATGTTATTGCAAGTTTCTGTTCTCACATCTATGCATAAAAAATAACAGTTTTTTTTATATTCGTTCGCTAATCGGCCACACCGCTTGACCGATTTTCCAATTTTTTTGTTTTTTTTTTTTATGTAAGAGGAAGAAGGGTAGAAGGTGATACAAGACATTCCAAGAATAACTCAGAGTTCACTGATATGTCAGGAAAAAATCAATAAAAATTGAAATTATTGAATATTAATATGTGGTATTATATGGTATACCTTTTCATTTTGATTAAAGGACCCTTCAGCAACTGTTATTTATCTACAAAAATATTTATTTCTTTACCTTTATGCCACAACAGGAGTCAGAACCACAACATCAAGCCTCCCCCGATAATCTTGAAAATGATACAAAAACCCCAAACACCCTTCTTAACACAGCAATTTCAACATTTATTACAACAAATCCTCCAATCCAACAGCAGTTTAACTGATTGAATAGAATGATTCTGAGTACCTACTTACTTATTTTTTTATTTCCTTTATCTCTTTTAACGATCCTTTGAGTAGGTACTAGGTACTCTACTCATCTACATCTACATCAGGTAGATGTGTGCCCCCGTTGTGTTTGAATTAAAAAAAAAATGAAAAGAAAAAAAATTAATCCAATCTTACATCACCGCTCTGATATCAATCTAAATTACTCTTTAAAGATAAATATAACCCAATTTATCATTGTTGAAAAAAAAGAAATAAAATAAAGTGTATCTTTGCGTCCGTGTGTGATTTCAAATCCGACTTGTGGGTTGTTTTCTGTTTTGTTGGTGAATCAAAAAACAACAAACGAAGTGAAAAAAAACTCCAAAAAGAATATACATACCTATTGAAATCTATATGATTTGAAATATCTACCTACAAACAAACGGTTAGATATGACAAGGAGTGACAAAGATAAATGCATCTGATGCAATAATTTACATTTCTGTAACTCTGTTGTGCTCTGGATATATTGGAACAAAGTGACAAAACTGTCTAGCCAACAAGAAATCATCACTACAATCGCTTGTAACCACTGATGTAACAATGGTGTCCGATTTCGAGAACAAAAACAAAAAAGAAGAAACTGGAAGATTCGACAAGTATTAGAGATGAGATTTGGTTGAAACAGTTTTATTGAACATTTTTTGCTTGAAACGAAAGCCATTCAATTTAATAACAGATTCGGCACTTCCACTACTCAAAAAATATGAAATTGAAATTCTGAGTGGTGAGAGCAATAGCTCGCTGGAATGGAAATACATAAAATAATAATTCGACGTAAACGAAAAGTCTTCTTTTCCCCATCTTCAAGTTATTATACTGAATGTAAGCATCTCTTTTTTTTCTAACCGACTTGGACCAAAGCAAAATAAACAGACTTTTCTGTAAGAACGAATTCTTTTCCTCTCTCTCTGCCTTTATGCACCAAGTGAGGTTTCTTTTATTGTGAACTCTTCCGGATTAAGTTTTTTCTATCTTTGTTTCCGGTTTATAAGCTCAAGAAATCGTTTTCCTTTCACCACTGGAATGGTTTCATGAAATAAATTGCATTCTTCGCCTTTTATATTGTTTTTTTTTTGTCGGTTTGAAAATATACTCAAGCTATCATACAGCGATAATGGAAACCAATTTGGTTAATTTGTTTCCATCCATGGTCGTCCTGTCTAGACTAAACTTCCAGCCAAAGCACACACAATAAAAATACTTGTGAACACAATCGCTGTTAAAAATGCTGTTATATAAATTTTGGATGAATTTGACGCAAAATATTTTTGAAAATGTCTATCTAACCTCTAACACTACCTCTCGCTAATCGGAATGTTCAATCTCATCTGTTTTCCAAGAATTAAGGTAAGGTACACTTTGAGAGTTAATAAACAAAACCTAATTTTCGATTTGGCGGAAAAACACATAATAAAAAGATTTATAATCTTTCAAATTAGCATGATTTAAATGAAGTCCTCTCCCATCACATCCCGCGTCGTTTTGTTCCAACTCATAAATATTAATCATCCGCGAGAATTTACACGCTCAAGAAAACAAATATGAAAAGGTATCAATTTCATGAAACAAGAGTAAATCATCGACACGGATCTGTGAAATTCCAAGAACACACACTTACCAACCAGCAAAACATCGTAAATATTATCTGCTTGTCCTTAAACGCCGCTGTCAGAAAAAGTTAATTAAAAGGAGGGCGCCAGATGTGTATCCTGTCATCGTGCGAATATAAGATCATCGTTCATTTTTTTCTGTTACGCTTCTGTATATTAAGCCCGAGCCCGATGCGTTCTTGTATTGAAGGCAGGCCACAGACAGTTCGTGTAGTGATCGAGATCTTCTTGCAAGACAGAAACAAAGAAACCTCCAACTCGGCAAGTGTATTATTAAAACCATATAAGCAGTTTACATTCATTCGAAGCCTGGTTCGGGCTCTCGAAAGTGAGACTGTATTTTTATGTCTTCCAGGAATTCTTTAAAGTTGGTAGTACTTAGAGTTCGAGTCGGAGTCCGTGTTCACTGATCTCGACTCCAAGGAGAAGTCAACTTGTCATCTTTCAACGTACTTAGTCGTCATCGTCATCGTCTGGCAATAAATCTATAAATTTTTTAAGACCCAAGAAACTCACGAAGACAAGAAAAGAAAGACACAGATTTTTGTTGACTCAAGTATTTGTGCTTGTAAAACACGATGAGTGCCAATCAATGGACCTCTTTGCTTCTTTTTCACTATTATTATTTTTCACTTAATTAGGTGATGAGTGGCTTCTGGTCTTGAGCTGGGGCTCTCGAAAGCTGGACGAAGGAAAATTACTATGCACAAAAATTTGTTGCGCAAGCAACTTGAGTTTTTTTGTTCAAAATAATTATTCGAAAATTGGGTTAGCGTTAGAGTGTAAAAATAATTTTAAGTGCTACAGGCGATGATGATGGCCTGACATTCCGAAGGACTATTTATTACGCGTATACGCTATAACTTGACTTCATGTTTGTTTCTTACCAAGCAATAGGGCCGACAATTTCTCGAAAAGAAATCGTTGATTAGTTTACTTGGATTTAAATTTAAGAGCTTCATATTAATTACAATAAAATAATTTCTTCCATAAATAAGGTGACGAACCACAAAATGTACCTACTCAACCAAACTCTTCAATATTTAATAAATCCATCATTTTTATGATATGCACTGATTGCATTTACATGATTTAATTTTAAAAGAGCAAAGAATAAAAAAGTTTTAATTATTTATTGAAAAGACCAACCAACAACTTCCGCTTCAACAGAAAAACAAACTGATACAACGGAATGTTGATGGTAGTTTTGTTTCTTTTTTTCGAGCGTTGATTGGATTAACCAAAAAGGACATTCAATACAACTCATTACTGCCAGCGGATAGCAGCAACATCGTAGGAGGTACACGGATACACATTGCTGAGCAAAAAAGCAACAAGAAATAAAACCCGAAGCACGCGATATTTGATATTCGCGGTCTATACCCACTCGTTTCAGATTTCAAAGGAAACTCGGCTACAGTCGAGTGTCTATTTATATTCGGTTTCCTTTCATATGAGATTATTGGAATACTTTTGTTAGTCATGTTTCATTGTGAGAAAATCTATCGCACTTATGGAAAACGTGCGTTTTCATGAAACTAAAACATCACAATTCCACTTCAAATGATAAATGAATTTGAGGCAAGCAACTAATCGAATTTTGGAAGGGTTTGGTTCGATTTGAAACTCAATTTCAATAATAGATAATCCTTAATCCTTGAAAAACCACTTGATTTTGAATAATGGTCTTTTGAACCCAATATATTATTTCTGAAGTGGAGCATTCATAAGTATATTTGATGGTCCTTGCTTATGGGAAACAATTTTGTATGTACTGAAATGAAGAGTATACACGTTTCGACGGCACATTGTGTTCAAGGATTTAATGCAAGCGTCCTTTTTCGATGAATGAATTTAAACTGGATTCATTCTTATAACGGTTTTTTTTTTGTGAACTGCAATGATGATGTTGTGAAGTTATGAATTCCTTAAAATGTTCAGAAACGATTGTGGTGAAACAATTTATTAATGGCATGCGAGAGGCCGTCTGAGAGTCAAGCAAACTTTCAATAATTTGCTTAAACAGCAAGCGCTGTGGGTAATTCATTCTGGCTAAAATGGTATAATACAATACTTACTCCAATCATAAAACATCTCACAGTGTCATAAATGTGGAGCAGATAGTAGGTAAAGGTACATGAGAACAGAAAGCTGTAATGTACAGATTTCTGTAATTAAAAGCAAACAAAAGTTGCATGCAATTTAAAAATGTACTTCAACCCAAATATTTCGTTTTAACAGAAAATGTTACTAAAATGTATCTACAGAAATGTGTCTACGAAGTGTGTCTACAGAAGTGTGTCTACAGAACTTATTCCAGCAGCATGCATTTCAACCTTGTTCCTGAAACAAATGTTTCCAATAAAATCAAACACATAATTTTGTTTCTGGTTCTTGTATTTCCTCAGATTTAAGTTGCATTCAATTTCAGTGTGTTTCGAACCTCGAACCAGGGAAGGTGGTTTCGCATTCGTATTCTAACGACAAATTGGCGGCGGAAGTTGTGACTTTACTGTGTTGATAGGTACGAATCAAAGTCACTATCATGACAGTTACCAACGAAACGATTTGAAAACAAACAAACAAAAATAAACAATTTCGGTGATAAGAAAAAATACACAGCACGAATTCATAGTGTTCGCTGTCATTTCGCTGATGACACTTGGAGTGAAATTATCTCTAGAAAGGCGGTTCTAGTTTGCAATAGATAAATACAAAAAATATATCAAAATTCGTGAAATCAACTCACGTCTGTGTTTGAAGTTTGAAGGCAAGTCAAAACCCTACCCAATTGTTGCATTCTGTAAAATTGAAAAAAAAAATAATTTCGCTGACGGTTGATAAAAATAATTCACGGAACGGCGCCAAATTTAAAAAAAAGAAAAAGTTTGCAATATTGTGATTCTAAAAATATAAGCTAGCCACTGCAGAAAAATACACACAAATATTAATTTTTTTGTTTTTTAAGTTTTCGCATAAAATAAGTGGCAGTTACAAATCAATGAAAGTTGTGTTTGTGGTTTTAGTGTTTGTTGTTTATTTTCTCTCCGTGTCCGCATGCGAATGTCTAATTTGCATTTTTTTGTGAAATGAAATAATTTTTGTTGCAATTGAACCAAATCGTCAATACTTGACCTTTGCTCAAGTGCATCATCATCATCATTCATCATTTTACTGAGCATCGACATCATCATCAATTCTAGCAGCAAACGGGAAATTAAAATTTTATTTAAATATACTTTTTGTACACAGGGGTAAAATAAAACTACAACAACAAACAACATCAGCACTTAACTTGGATTAGCTGAATTAAAATTAAATAACAAACGACGACGACGGACGACGACAACACTTGGAATATTCGTTCTATCTGGCACTTGTTGCGCCAAAGGGTAAGCTGGCTTAATTCTCGTTTTTTTTTTCTTGTGCTGACCTTGAAAGTATCTCGAATTCCTCCGACGAGCCATGAGCTATGACGATGCCAATAAATGGAGGGTTGCAAACTGAACAGGATGGTATCTGCGCTCTGGGCTATTTGGATGGTCGGTCTTCGGTGTTGGTGCTTTTTTCGCATTTTTATCTCTATCATCTCTGTGCCTCAGGACAATTTAATTTAAATCATTTTGTTTGTGTCGTGCTCGTGTCTGTTAGTCAAAGTTTTGCTTTGAATGATCTAATTATTTTCTATGAGCAATTTCTCGCACAAGACCTACTTTTAAACTTTTAGACCAAAGTTTAGATAAGCGTGTTGCTAAACAAGAGAAATAAGTAAAAGTGGAAGGTTGAATGAAGGAACTGTTGATACTCTACTTACTCAATTTGCAGTTCGCGACAACATTTGCATATTAAACATCGGCAACGTCAAAACTCAAAATCAAAAGACAGAGATGCGAGTTTATTTTTCTGACACTTCAGCTCATAGTCGTATTGGTTTGATATCTAGTTGATGTTTGGTAAACAGTATCTCGTACTCGTTTTAATTTCATTTAATTTTTTTTCCGTTTTCCCAGTGAGTTGAGTGGAATCGGAATGAGTTATATTGTGAGTTTGACAATGTTTTTTTTTTTTTCTTGAAAAAAGTAAACAGAATTCGATATGCGGTATAAAAGAAATGGAAATGAGAGTACGGGGTTTAGTTAATAGAATATAGAACATGTTCTTTAAAAACAAATAAACGTTTTTTGTTTGTCTCTTGCGTTTGGATAGGGATTTGTGACGGGTTTTGAAGTGTGTGGTTCGGATGTCAAAATAGATAATAGAGACTATGCGGGTATAATTTAACATTTTAACTGTTGATGTCGGTATTTGACAGAAATTTAAATATTTCAGTGTAGATAGTGGGATTTCAAAGAGCTTTTGGGAAGAGGTAGATGTGACAGAAGGCGGCAGGGAGTGAAGACATTGGTTTTGAAATTGCAGGTTGGGTGGTAAATTGACAATGAGGTTTAAAAAAAAAAACAGAGAGAAAAAATAAGAACAAAGGGAATTTCTTAATGGATTTCGATATCGATATTTTAATGTTTATTTTGATTTGGTTCTATGGGAAATCAGGCAGTTTCGAATCCTTTATTTTCATAATCTTAGTTTTAGTATAGGTTATAGTTCAAGGTTATAGTGCTGCTTGTAGGTATCCCAAAAGTTTATTTTTCATCTATCATAGGTAGATAGGTGTTACCTCTTGTGAAGTATAGTAGTCAATACTTCACAAAGCTTCCAAGAGTATCAAATTGACATAAAATTGTAGGTCCCCTCAATTCCTCGCACTCCAGGAATTGTTGAAGAGTGTAGGTAAGCTGTCATATTATTAAAATTAGGTACTGTAAAGCGACTCTTTGGTGTTGTTTGCATATAATGTATATATGTTGTTTGCACATGTGGACAAACATAACAAATGACGAGCTTTTCTTTTAAAAGATAACAAGTAGGTATTCCTATTAGAGCTCTTGATACCCGGGTACCCGATCCATGGACCGGGTACCCGGGTACCCGACGATTTCGGGAATTACCCGGGTACCCGAGTACCCGGGTATTTGCATGGTTCGGGTACCCGGGTACCCGGGTATTTGAAACATAACGATCGTGTATCCGAGTACCCGGGTACCCGGGTACTCGGTACGCTTACGCGATGAAGCTAAAGTTGTTTGAACAAATGGATGGGTTTATGAAGGAAGTTTTTGATAATATTTTGTATTATTTGTTTTCGGTTAATAAAAATAATGATGGTGGTTAATTAATTGTCTATTTTAATTGCAAGGAATTGCAAGTTGGAGGTGGATTATTATGAATATGTAGTTTATTATTGTCATTAGTTTAGATACTCTTAGGATGGATTTCGCTATTCCTTATAGCAATAGTTTTTTGTGCTGTTTTTTTCATTCATTCGTTAAAAAATGTCATTGGATATGATTTTATTAGGGGTTGAAAAGATATAAAACCGATCTTGTGCGTCGTCGTCGTCGTCGTCGTCGTCGTCGTCGTAGTCGTAGGTAGTCGTAAATAAAGAAGAAAGTAAGCTGTTGGCAAGTGTTTGTTGATTTATTGTTGTTGCAAGATCGTACGAAAAAGAAATGCAAGTTGTTTTTGGATAATGATAGTTGAAAGGGATGATTTTATTATGTTGGTTAACCACTGTCCTGGTATAATCTATGAGTGTAAGAACAGGTAGTTGGTGCGTTTGCTTTTTTTTGTAATTCATAAAAAATGACATTTGGTAGAAAATATTAGATGGATTATAATTTTATTAGGGGTTGAAAATTGAGATAACCGATTTTGTGTGTTGTCGTCGTTCATCTGTTTATGATTGGTCTTTTTCTTAGCCACAGGTCAATAAAGAAGACAAAAATCTGTTGGCAAGTGTTTGTGAGATTTCTGCGATAAAAGTAAAGACTGACCTCAGTTGCAGGATTTTTAATTTGGGTTTTTGCATGTCATAAAAATGTTTTAATGTTTGGGTTTCTCTACATGACTCACTCGTAGACACCAGAGCATTTTTAACAATTACGATGAATGGTAATGGTAACGTACAATGTACTGGGACGGGATTTTATTGCATGTATTATTGTTTTTTAGAAATGGGCAGCAATGAAAAACGTCTCGGCGTGTAGTGCTTTGGATTTTTTGTTGGAAGCAAAAGCAGATGGTCAGCAACTTAGCGAATATGAAATGTATATGAATGAGCCACAGCTATCCCATAACTATCGCGACATTTTAAACTGGTGGAAGATGAATGCCAAGAAGAATTTAATAAAGAATTATTTAAAAAAATAATTGTTCTTTTCATTTTCCATTCGCAATTATATTTTAAATTTCAGGTGGTAACAATCATAGCAATTTTTTATTTGTTTCCATTTTTTGCCATTTCTAAAAAACAATAATACATGCAATACAATCCCGTCCCAGTACATTGTACGTTACCATTACCATTCATCGTAATTGTTAAAAATGCTCTGGTGTCTACGAGTGAGTCATGTAGAGAAACCCAAACATTAAAACATTTTTATGACATGCAAAAACCCAAATTAAAAATCCTGCAACTGAGGTCAGTCTTTACTTTTATCGCAGAAATCTCACAAACACTTGCCAACAGATTTTTGTCTTCTTTATTGACCTGTGGCTAAGAAAAAGACCAATCATAAACAGATGAACGACGACAACACACAAAATCGGTTATCTCAATTTTCAACCCCTAATAAAATTATAATCCATCTAATATTTTCTACCAAATGTCATTTTTTATGAATTACAAAAAAAAAGCAAACGCACCAACTACCTGTTCTTACACTCATAGATTATACCAGGACAGTGGTTAACCAA